>JAYXIM010050144.1:0-46401 GCA_037575425.1 Anastrepha fraterculus | reverse complement strand
AAAATTGCAAATCGGTCAAGAAATGTGAGCTGTAGACTGTTTTGAATAGTAAATTCCAGTTTTGCACCACTGTGCGTTGTTTATCTTTGAGTTTATTTATTTTCTTTTCGCATATTCATTTAATTAACTTAATTCTCTGCTTTTGATTATATTATATAATATTTTGATTTCCTTAATTTCTGTTCTCTGCCTTGGGCGCTTCACATGCTTGCTTCCTCAAAATTCTCCAAATACTTACATATTTACTTAAAAAATGCCTCCTCTGTTTGTTTAAACTTAGCGTGCCTGGAAACAATATTTTCTTAGTTGCTATGGTCAGTAAAATAATTACGGCGAGTAGGGAAGTTATGGCATAATGGCCTGCCAGCGCCATACCCAGCGCATACTTGAAATGACTAAGTGCATTCCAAAGTCAAAAAGACGCTTTAAGAATAAAGATATCAAAAAAGACGTTTTAGCTTATTCAAATAAATGATAGTTTTTTTGGTTTACACTTCAGATAAATTCCATGCTAGTATCCTTAGTAGAACTGCATGTCACATAGAAATTATGATTCCTAAATTGCAGCGGTCGACTTTGGATACGACGTCAGCGTTCATCTCTCAACAGAATTTGCTGGACATGCAATTTTCTTGAAGCGATTAAGAATTCCAAATCTTCAACAAATTTTTAATAAGGGACACGGGAACAGCATTTGGTGCCTTCGCCTCTCGAAGCTCTCATTGAAAGAAGATTTCAGACTTCCAACTACAGCTGTATTTTTCAGGCCAACGGCAGGACTGATAAGTTTAATGGATCTCCCCACCGTTTCAATGTAGACAATGAGGCGGCGAGCAAAGCCCTAAAATCGGTAGCAACTAGCAAATATAAATTTGATAAGAAAAGCAAATATACCTACAATTCTTTGACAGCACTGCGTCGTCTATACAGGGTTCTCGTATATCGTAGTAATGTTCTAGGAAATGAGGAAGGAGGCGGCTACGCGAGCCTGGTCTTAAGGAATCGTTTGTTAACAGTAACAAACACCTAAACCAAATAAATAATTGGCGCGTACACTTCTGTTAGGCGTTTGGCAGAGGGACCTACAGTTTTAAGCCGACTACGAACGGCAGATATTTTTTTAATGAGGAGCTTTTTCATGGCAGAAATACACTCGGAGGTTTGCTATTCTCTACCGAGAGGCGACCGCTATTAGAAAAAACTGTTTCACCGAGATTCGAGCCTATGTTCTCTCTGGTTTCCGAATGGTAGACACGCACCAAGCCTACCAGCGGCCGCCGGAACTTAATTAGACTCTCAAAAATTAAAAGTTTTGGAGCTTTCTGGACCAGTGGACTATGCACTACCGCCTTGACTTGTCATTACAAACGTTCATGACCCTCCTAACCTCAAGGGAATAGTGGGAATGGGACGTTGTCAGACAGGACGAATCTATCCATGTATACACAATAGGCTCAAAGCTCGAGAGCAGAGTGGGCGGAGGTGTATATTCCCAACATCTGGAGATCTCCTTCAGTTTTTGGCTTCTCGAGTACTTCAGTGTCTTTCAGGTTGAACTGATGGTAATACTGAAAGTGACGACACTGGTACAGTGTGATACGATACCTGGAAATAGTATCTATATTTTCATTGATAGCCAGGCGGCATTAGAATCTCTCACAAAGCAAACAACAACCTTCAAGGTAACCATGAAATGCCGCACATCCCTTAACGAGATGGCTGAGTCATTTCGCTTAAGGATTATATGGGTTCCTGGCCATTACGACATTTAGGGTAACTGCTGATCGTCCAACAATTGTGGCCGACTCTCAATGGTAAACGCACAGAATCTCTGCTAAGCCGAAATAAGCATAGTCTTAGCTCGCTGATCTCAGTTATAATGAGCACTTCCTGATAGGTTTAAAGCACAAGCACATGACTTCTGCCAACGCTTTCAGGATGTCTGTCCTGCTCTATTCCGACGGGTTCACTTTTCCAAATAGACAATTTTTTAATGTATTGGAAAATCTCAGTTCTAAAATTTTTGAAAAGCACATTATCGTTTTAGGAGAGATGGGGAAACACAATATACTATGAGATTGAGCGTGTCCCACAGGACAACCGCTTGAACCTTCCGCGTGTCATTCAGGACAACCTAACCTTATATGACATCATGTTATATTACCAAATTACCCAGAAATTACCTATATAATAAAGTCCTTAGATTACTAAGACGACTAACACCTTCATGGAGCCTAATTACCGCCTAAGCCCTAATTGTTAGGTTAGGTTAGCCTGGTTGGCATTAAGCCACGCATAGACCTTTTGGACCCTAGCGATACCAGATTGATATCGACCTCTATGAAAACTGAAAGTAGACATCATGTAGGATGTCAACGTTTTTGGTTGAAGATCCGCTTTTGAGACGTCCTCCAGACCTTCAAATAAATGTTTAAAATGAGACAATTTTTTATTGTTAAGTTTTTTAAACACATTTTAACGCTTAATAATATAAAAACGCCCAAAAGGACCTATTTTTTCTTAATATTTAAATTATTACCTTTAATAATCGCCTTGCTGTGCCAAGACTTTAGCAGAAATACTGTACATACTCGTAAATCGCTTCATGAGTGCTTCATTGTATGCGCATACGTATGTGTATAGGTATGCATGGATGTAGGTATGTATGCGTGGGCATATGCCAGCGCAAAGAGTTGGCAACTTTTAAGTGTAACGAATTAATAAAATTCATTGCTTGCCCGCGGTGCCGAAACTCTCCTAGCAGCAATAATAAACTAAGTGAATTATTATGCGAAAGTCAGAAAACCAAGCAAAAAACCCAGCAAAAATAATAATAACAAAAATAAACGGAGTATTAAGTGCACTACAATATTTTCATTAACAATTTGCTAGCACTTAATTAGTAAAAAATATATCCGCAACGCGCTGGCTTCTTCTGCTTTCTCTTATACACCCGCACACTTTTACACACCTATAGTACAGGGTGTACCAAATGCCTTGCTTCGCTTACTCAACGAGAAAGCATGTGCAGAGGTCTCTCGTTCTTCGAAATTTAGTTGCTATAGAGGGTTTGTAAGCAGCTTACATGAAGCCTACTATCCATGAGTATTACAAGAAATAATAAAAGAAAAAAATATTAATTCTGGAAATATTGGAAGGTGAAAATTTTTTAATTTAGGCCCAATAAATGAAGCATCAAGGACTCATCGAGTATTATAGAAACATGGATATAGGAATTCGAATATACTGGTTTGGGTGGAGCGAACAATAGCCATCACGAAGGAAAGACAATGTATAGAAGGCGCACCAGTCAGTAAGCGAAATTCTTAATATGTAAGTGCGCAAGACAGACAAGTGAATAAATACGGAAAGATTTGTGTCTCCACCCCTTCAAGATGAAGTTGCATTAATAACAATGGAACAATGGAAAAGTCTGTGATTTGAAAGTTTACGCCAGTAACTTTTTATGGGTGTCAAAGTTTTTAACCTTTTGCTAAATCTGTCTAGAAAACTATGTGCTCCTGATCAGATTGGAGGTACTTTTTCCAATAGGGATTTTTCGAAAGACCACGTCAACAACTTCTACAAATCGTTCAATTCTATTACGAAAATCGACGTTCTGCGAAAAGTGTTCATCGCGTGTCCAGGACAACGAATGGTGTTCAGCGATGAGTTCAATTTTTAGTTTAATGGCTACGTTAATAAGCAAAATTGTCTTATTTGGGCTGAAGACCAACCCGAAGCCATTATAGAACAGCCATAACATCCATTGAAAACAACCATTTGGTGCGGCCTACGGGCTGGAGGAATTACCGGCACATATTTCTTCAAAGATGAGGCTGGCGCCATTGTAACAGTGAATGAATGGTGAACGCGTCATGATAAACGACTTTTTAATGCCGGAAATTGAAGCCCGTGATCGCTAAAACAAGAAGAAGGTTTGGTTCCAACAAGACGGCGCTACTTGCCAAGCAACCCATGAAACAATGGATTTACTGCATTTCGCCGTTTCGGTTCGTATTTTGTCGCTCGTCTCGGACCAATGGATTGAGGCATTGGAAGCCTACATTACTGAAGTTATTCACGAGATACCGACCGAAGCCCTCCAGCGAGTCATTCAAAATTGGTTTTTACGGATGACCGAATTACGGTGCAGTTGCGGCCAATATTTCAAAGGGATTATCTTTAAAAAATAAGTGCACTTTTTTCACAAAAATAATTAAGATTTTAGCATCAAATTGTTCGTTGTTTTATTTTAATTTAAAATCCGATACCTCTAAATTGATCAGCCTTTATTTTATAATAGATATATTACATGGTTTGATTGAAAAGTAATGAGCCTTCCCGCGCACAGCAGCGGTGCAGTCAACATCGCTCCGTGTTAGGATTTTGCAGTGGCGAAAATGCAGCGATCGTTGGAGCAACGTTACTCGATCAAATTTTGCGTAAAGCTAAACAAAACGAGTACCGAAACCATTGGGCTACTCAAGGAGGCTTACGGGGACCAATGTCTGTCCAGTGCCCAGGTAAGACGGTGGCACAAGACGTTCAAGGAACCTCGTCAACAATTGGACCCTTCATCACGACAATACGCCGGCGCACACCGCCTTCCTCTGCACCTCTGCATTGGCCAAGATGGGGGTTCCGGTGCTTCCCCACCCTTCCTACAGCCCAGACCTGTCCCCTTCGGACTTCTTCTTGTTCCCGCGCCTGAAAAGAAGGCTGAAGGGGAGGCGATTCGACTCCATCGAGGCGATCCAAAAAACTGTGACAGCCGAATTGAACGCGATTCCGGCGGATGAGTTTAAAAATGTTTCCTGCAGTGGAAGGACCGCTACCAGCGGTGTATTGACGCTCAAGGATACTATTTTGAAGAATATTAGTTGTATAACCCAAAAGGTTTAATAAAACTGCTTAAAAAATAAGGCTCATTACTTTTCAATCAAACCCAGTACATATTCAGCAGTTTCATAAAAAAATTACGGCGAACATTTTTGTGGAACATTTTTAACCTCTAACTTCTCAATGGACGGGCCTTCTTTGTCTCTTTTGTGGGAGAGGGCAAAAAAAAACCCGTACAATAAGGATATAGCAGATTAAAATATATCACAAAAAATATTTGCTTTAAAGCCTAATGCCAGAAGTAAGCGAAAACGAAAAATATGTACAGTAACATAAATATTTTGAAATTGTGAAACAATAATAATTAATAATATTAACTAAATATTTTCCGGGGAGTACTCAAAAATTTAGCTTATCGTTCGAAAGAGAATCATAAAAATATTTTTTTTGCTGTCGGTGTTTTTTGTTGGCGGTGCTAGGCTTTTTCTTACTTATCAAAAAAATTTGCGCCTGCATTTTGTATGGATGAAAAAAGTCGTGACACCAGCGAAAAAAATTTCCAAAAATTAACGATATTTTGTAGTTACTTCAAACTTGCACTTCGATGAACTCTCAATGAACTATAAAACTGCATACCCAGAATAATTGTACAAATTCTGGCTAAAAAGTTGAAATTTTTTGAAATAGAAATTTTTAAAACTTTTTTACAAAGCTTGAAACTTTGCTGGCTTTATATGATTTTTGTTGCATAAAATTAACCAACCAGTTTTTGTTTTTGAATGCTTGTAAACTGCGGCTTTCAATTATGATGAAGCGAACACGTAAAGAAAAAAGGGGAGCTTGCATTTAAATATAGAAATATGTCTTGGCTTCTGCGTAAGCAATCACCACTATTTACTGGGAACAGGATAATTTTGTACCAGCAAATACTAAAACCTGCGTGGACTTACTGCGCTTAGATGTGGGGTTATTCCAGGCAAATCAATATTCAACTAATTCAAAGGTTTCAGAATAAAGTACCAAAGTGTGCTGTTGGTGCCTCTTTGATCTCGCACATGGCCTCACTCTTGATTCAGCTCCAGACACAATAAAGAAAATAGCCAGTTTTCATAAGGAGAAACTGAATAAGCACCAAAATACGGATACTTCCATATCCTTGCTGAAATATAATGTGAAGAAGGCTTAAGAAATAAATGGAGAAGAAGGCGTAAGCGCAAAAAGTCATGAGGCTTGACCATTTAAGGGATTACATACGTCCAGCAGCGCTAAAAGTGCGCCAAAAGAAAAACTGTTTTTAGAAAGGATAGCAATAGAAATAAATATAAAAAAATTAGTACTTAAACTTTTTAAGAAAATTCATTTAAATTTTTCTTTACAAAAATTAGTACAGTAGAAAAGTTGCTCCACGGTTTCCATCATTTCTCCTTGAAATGTTGATGGATCTGTAAAAAGTAAAAAAATTCTTGTAAAATAAAGTTGTAATTATAGTCGGTCGAGCCGGAGTTTTGAGTATCAAAAAATTTTGCAATTTATGGCATTTTGAAAAAAGTATGCGTTTTACGTCATAAATGTCATACTTAAATTATTTTTAGAAAAAATTTTAACAAAAATATAAAAAATCAAATCTATAGAGAAAACACTTTCGAATTTAAAAAAAAAAATCGCATCAAAAAATATTCAAAACTGTATGGGCTGTAGAAACTATAATATTGGGAATTTTCACATGAAAAATAAATTGATTTTTGAAAGTTCGAACGTATGTCACCTCTTCAAACTCGTTTATTTATATCAATAATATTTAAGCAGAGTATCCCAATAGTCATTTCTTTTATACAAACTCACATTGTTCGTTAATTTTAAATATTTTGTAACTACCCGCAAAGAAAATAAAAATATATATATATATTTTTTGACATACGACACCATTTGCAAAAACTATGATTCTTCCGATAGGATGATTAATTTTGCGCCATCTTCTAATGTGAACTATATTTCCATAAAAAATATTAGTGTGTTCATAATTGTGCAATGGGGTGTATATGGGTAGAAATCATGGTTAGGGCATTTATTATTTAAATTTAAATTAATTTGAATTAAAAATTAAATTCTTAAATGCTACCCTTAATTCATTACAAAACTATTATTTTTCCACTGAATCTGCAACATTATTTTATTATTGATTCCTTATTTAAAAAAAATACTCTTGGTACACCCTGTGTAACTGACCATCCGAATTTCTTCCTGCTAACAGCGTAATTGAAGTGGTTGTAAGTGTAAGGCTTGCGCATATACGGGCACACACAAATACATACATACATAAATCTTAGCCCAGCATGAATGCAGCTAAAAGGGCGGAACAGTTATTTATTTGCCCTTTGGCGATTCGTCGAAACAATTTGCATATTTAAGTTTTGCGCAAAATGCAAACATTAAAACATTTTAATTCAGCTACTTTTTGCTGCTGCCACTGCCACTGCTGCTGTTGCCGTTTGGTCTTAGCAAAGACGTTGCTTCGTACATTTGCTCGTTGCTTTATGGCGCTGCCCCTCATAGATTTTAATTTTATGCACTTGCATTTATTTATACTCTTAGACGATGCTTAGCCGGCAAGTCACCAACACACAGCTTTCCACAAGCTTTAGCTACCCACCCCCTCCACTGGCGCTCAAGTCGAACTCAAACCGGTTACGGTATTTATGACAAACAAATGAACCAGAAGAGTTTGCTGCCAGTAGTCGCTGTTCTACCGACTCTCTTCACCACTGCCCTACTATGGCAGCACTTAACTGAGGAAATGAAGCAATTTCCCGCATCGGAAAAATTTATTAAAATATAATAAAATATTAAAAATATTTCCTTGAAAGTTGCTTTTAATTTTCTCGTCATTTATGCGTATGAACTTAAGTGTGTGCATATGTACGTGTTGATGTGTGTACGTATTGCGTTGCTGCATTTCTTAGAATATTTTTGTTAAAATTATTTCGTGCTTTTGGTTTGCTTTTTGCTTGAAAATCATTTTCTTTGAATTTCAAAAGACCACCAAATTGGGTTTCCTTTAGTTACAGCACCGCAGCAAACCAGCAGCAACTCGGAAATACCTCAACTTAACTGCAGCTTCGTGCTAGCCACAATTTCATAAGAATTTGTGTAATCCTTTTCCTAGTTTAATTGGCCTTAAATGGTATTTTCATTAAAATGCATTGAGAGATTTTGGTCTTGGCGAAAGTGGGAGGATAAGCAGTTGATATGAGGTATGCATGGGAGGCCTCGGCTACCTGCCAGCCGCTTTCGCACAAGAAAATACTAATTTTGCCCAGATCTTATAATGTTTCTTTCCTTTGAACATTTATTATTATTTTTTTATAAAAGTATAACTCATTATCTAATAAAAATCATGTAAATCCATTTTTCAAATATTATTAAAAATTAAATAAAATCCTCAAAAATCCTGCATCCTCGCCTCATCATTTTTAATTACAATTTTGTAAAAAAAAATAGTTTGTGTGCAGTTTTACAGCTTATTAAATTTTATAATGATTTAAAAAAGCGCTGGTAGTAGTTTCCTTTCTATTGGTTGTCGGCCACCGTAGCTGTTTGAATTGGGGCGTGACTACCATTCGGAAGGTTCGAGTTTCCGTGCATGAATCACGAAATGATAGAAAATATTTTTTCCAATAGCGGACGCCACTGGCAAGCCTCTCATCGTATTTCTGCCATGAAAAAGCTCCTCATAAAAAACACTTGCCGTTCAGAGTTGGCTTAAAATTCTAAGTGACTTCATTTTTTAGAACAGCATCAAGACACACACCACAAATAGAAGGAGGAGCTCGGTCAAACACCCAAAAAGGGTGTAAGCGCCAATTACAGATGCAGTTAAACTTCTACAACTCGAATCAGCATTATCCAATGAAAATGTTCGAGTTACGGAGACTTCAAGTTAAAGAATATTATTATGTTTTTTTTTTAAGAAACTGGCAACTGAAATAAAAGTTATAATGCGTTAAAATAATCAAAAATTAAAAAAGAGATTTTAATTCGTTCAAAGCCTTACAGAACCCTTAGGTTTGGTTAGATTAGCTAGGTTGCTTATTTAGGACAAGACACCCGGTGGCCCTAAGGTCCATTTTTTTACCTGCATTTCATTTCCGCTCTCTAATTAAGTTGCTTAAACCACTTAGATCTTTTAAAGAAGGTAATCAGTCCCCCCGCTGAGGTATTTCGCAGGTTTCCCAAGTCTTCTAAGAAATAATTGCCAAGATATTTGACACGGCTTTTATTTGTTTTTTTTTTTTTTTTTTTTGTTTCCTTGTTCACTCCTCTCGCTCTCGGGAGCATAGGGCCTCGACAAGACATTTGTCTTGCGTTGGTTACGTTAATCTATCTGATTTCTGACAGGGTGATTAGCCTGCCGCTTCCAGTCCTAAACTTAGGAACAACTGCTTGGAGCGCCATCTGTGTTTGACATTTTTCTACCCGAAGGATCGAACACGGCTTCTATGAAGTGCAGATATTCACAGAGGAGGTGTTGTATCGACTCAATTTCTTCTTCATCTCCACAACTCCTGCAGAAGTCATTGTGAGGTACCCACTTTTTACTGGCGAGGGTGCCAATAGCACAGTTATAACACGTTATAACACCTGCGAGCACGCTGATAGTTGATTTGTTGAATCCAAGCAGACATTTTGCCCTTTTAAGATTCAGTTTGATTGTAGTACCAAATTTACAAGCCACATGATTATTTAATTTTTTTTTGCTTTTTTGAGTCCATACTAGCAGGTGGCGCAAAATTAATCACTCTACCGGAAGGTTTAAAATTTTGGCAAATGGCGTCGTATATCATTCATATTTGACACTTTTGAACTAGACAGCCGCAGTATACAAGCAGACAAGCAGGAGGGCGCGTAAAGGTCAAAATAAAGATTCCGATCACTTAAAATCATTTTTTTTTAATTAGTAAAAGAGATATTGAAAAACAAAATTAGATGATTAATTTTGCGTCACCTTGCATTATCTTCTGAAATATTTTTATTTATATATTAATTCCTTTTTTAACACTCTGCATATCAGGCGTACTTGTGAAATCAGTTGGTTTGTGCCAAGATTTCTATAAAAACCTATCAGGTGTCGTATTTTGTATCCCAAAAACCCCATATTTGCTCTAATTACAGCAAATCTTTCGTGTAATACATTTATAAAAATCCCATTTAATTTGTGTCTATTGAATTAAGTACTAAAACGAATATGAGTAAATAAAAATGAAATAAAATTCTTTTCTCGTGGAATATTTATCAGCAATTTTTTTAGAACGCCAAAATATATTTATTTTTTTAGCTATTAGCTCATCTTTGAGTTGTGCTACGGGTGGGAGCTTTGTAGCTTGCAAAAACACAAAAACAACCATGTTTTGCATGAACAATTAATAAAAGCCACATAAGTGCACAATGAAGCGCGTAAATGCGCCAGCCAAACAAATTTGCAAACAGCCAAAAAAAAACAGAAAAACTACATAAATAACCAAATGGCAAGCAAAGTGCCAGGGAATATTCAGGGACACTACAAAAAAGAAAAATTGTTTGGAAAAAAACCTTAAATGCATGGTGCATTAAGTGAAATGCGTACCGTGACATTGTTGTTGTTGCCGTACAATGGTAACAATAATTAACAAAAAATATCTACTTGCCGTTGAGTAATTTGTTGATTGTTGTTTTTGTGCGCGTTTTACAGCTACGCCTTTTGGAGACTTTTTCGCTATTAAATGGCTTTTATTTTTACGCTTGCCATTATTAGTCATTGTTGTTATTTATATTTCTCTGTTATTATTGCTATAATGGCATTACTAGTGTTTGCCGTTGCTGCTTTTGTTGTTATTAACGGCTGTGTAACCTTTTAATGCTATTACTCCAGCGACGAACTATTGCACTCATAGCGAGCGACGCGTCCTCTCACGCACTCACACTTTCACTTGGCGCGCTTTCATCTCTCTACCCCCTTACGCTCGCTCGTTCACAGTTATTTACTTGTTTGCATTGTAGTTATTCTCTTTTTTTCCACCATCATTGTCATCGTATTCCCAGCCGCAATCGCGCGCGAAATTTTCAACTTAATGACGCTTCGGCTGCGTATTTTTTTAATGGCGGCCACTGCCAGGCAGACAACTTTCGCCTTGATGCAGACAACAAAAATACAGCTGCAATTGGCGTCTGCTGTACTACTCGCCCTCCTGGCTTGGCGAAATTAACAGCAATGGCAAAGCGAAAAGTTTATGCACACATATGAGCTTTTAATTGCAATTTAATGGGCGGTCATTTATTATCTAGAAGCTGCTTTTAGTCGCTCGTAGTAGCGGCGCATAGTGGAACAGTTTCGTTTAATATTGAGCAATTGTTTTCTACGCTCGTGACGAAAAATTTAATCTATAATTTTTCATCTTGGCATTACAGTCCGGGGTAGACCATTGCCTCCTCTACAATACGCCTCTATTCTTCTCGTCAGTCCGCTTTCGTTCTATGTTGTGAGATTTTCATCTTTCGCATATCGTCTTCTATGCCACGCAACCATCGTCTCCTTGGCCGGCCTCTCCTTCTTGCTCCTTCAGAGTTTGCTTCAAATACTTTTTTGGTCGTTCTTTCGCTGCTCATTTTTAAAACGTGTCCATACCACCGTAATCTTTGGGACTTTATAAACTGCGTTACGATTATTCCCCCGATTAAAACACTGAGCTCTAGGTTATACCGTATACGGTATGTACCGTCTTCTAATCGTATAAGGTCGAATATTCTTCTAAGAATTTTTCATTCAAATCGCATCAGTAAATTTACGTCATTCACTTTAAGGACCCATGTTAGAAAGCTGTAGGTGAGAATCGGTCTTATTATAGTTTTGTACATCTGGAGTTTTTGTTCCTTTGATATCAATGAAGACTTCATAAGGTTCTCTCTTTGAGAGGTATTCAGTCTCCAGTCAGGGTTAGCAGTCAGAGAGGCATCATGTCGTAGGATCAGTCATTAAATTGCACATCCCTTTCCTTTTTGGTGCCAATCAATAATTATCAATGGGTTAAATAATAGGATGAGACATTCTTGGAGTGCCACATTACTACTGGTGAAGAAAAAAGTTTCGATCATTCTCCGCTAGATGCCTTTAGAGGGCCCTATCTTACGATGCATATTTTCCATCGGATTATACTATAAGCCGATTTACAGGAGATTTGTGCTTACAGCGTTTCAGAGTAAAGGTAAAAAAGTGAAATGAAATCAGTACCACCACGAATAAAAGCTCGAGCAAGCGACAAGAAAATTTTGTTATATAGGGAGCCAATATAAGTAGCGGTCTTGAACGCCAAAGCAGAGGCACGCACTCTGACAGACTAATCGTCGAAATCGAGGAGTCGCATCGGCGTATTATTTCATTGCTCAGGAACTGAATATTAGTCAGATCGTGGAGTCTTATCGGCATGTGAGTACTTATTTCATTGCTCAGAAGCTGAAGATTAGTCAGAACTCTATTTCAAAGAGTAGCAGCCTAGTCTTAAAAGGTCTCAAAATAAACTTTTTCATCGAATCTGTGCCTGAAGCTTCACAAAGTTGGCTCATGCACGTGAACATCTCCTTTGTAAGCGTGAAAGATTACCTAGAAGGAGATTTTACACGTTCAGTAGTGCATTTTTAACAGATGTAGTGGGTATGGCGCATCATAAACTAACGACATTAAGCTCGTAAGGAAAAGTTCCGGTAGTATCACAACGAACCTACGATAGGTCTGAGTGTGTCATATTGACTGAAATCAGATCTACCCACCTACCTACCTAAATGAACCATTGTCAAAAAAAAAACCCTGATTAAATTGCGATCGCCAAGCTCGAATTACCCCCAAAAAAGCGTTTTTTTATATACATATTTGGGGTGGTTCCAACATTATCATCCAATATGAGCTCCTTGCATCGGCTCCAAAACTCAACTCGGACTACTACAATCAGCAACTGACAAGAATGAAGCAGGCAATTGAACAGAATTGGTGAATAGGTTTGATGTTGTATACGATGAACAAACTGCAGGTGCTCTAAAATTGTTTTACTGGCCCCAAGAAAGGCTGATATAACGAATTTCGGTTTTGGTGACTACCAAAAGATGTGAAACTGTTTATTTAGTGGGTATCACTACTGTACCTCTAGAATTTTTTTGCTTGCTTTTTGAGATCGCCAAGCATTTTTCATAGATGCTGAATTTCTCAATTTCAACTCTCCTGGGTTTACTAAAAAATTTGCCCATATAGGGAACAAAAATTTTAATTCTTACCTATAAAAATATTTGATACATCGAAAAATTGTATGCAATTGTCTCATTTAAGAAAAAAAAGAAACAAAAATATTATTAATTCTTACCTATAAAATTAATTGGCATATCAAAAAATTGTATGTGCATTTATTTCATTCTTTGTCTCAGAGATTTCGCGAAACGTTTGAGTTTGAGACAAAAAGCGCTTTTGCTTTTGCTTTTTATGGATCTAAACAGCGTGAAAAATTATAGTTCCAATGATATACGAGATGTGGCTATTATATTTACAACAATACTGGATCTGCTATAAAAGAAGGACGCTAGCGACAAATCAGCCTTCGTTCGCTTAGGAGATGCACATTAATATCGCTAGAAAAACTGAAAAAATAAAAGCAAAGCCAGGCAATGCGTCGGCTTATTCACTCAAGAGGTTTCCAGCGAATTACAGCATTTCAGTGCAAATCTATTCGCTTCATTTACTGGTTTTAGCCACGTTGGAGTTATTATTAAATTTGCCTTGGTTTTAGCTCTGCGTGACTTCTGTTTTTTCATAAAATGAAATCAGCTTTATAAGTAACCGGATTTTTGTCCATTGAAAGTGTGAAAGGGAAAGCCGTACGCAAACTGGAGGAGTTGATAGAAAAGCCTTCCAACATTGTTTTCAATTACTTCAAATGATGGAATATTTGAGCGTTAATTACACCAGGCCACTTCTCTAGTAAATGCTGTGCGTATAGATTTCATATTTAATATTAAGAAAGAATCTTTTAAAATATTTCACTTAGCAAATTTTTGGCGCTCAGTCGCTTTTCTAGTAAACACTCAGCGTAGTTATTTTTGGGTTTTTTTAATGGAGGCTCTATTATCTCCTTGAGATCAGACGGCTTTTATGAACAGTTTTTTTTTTTTTATAGGAAAACCCTATATTGTATACTTGAGGCGATTATTTCCAGACCAAATTTTTGATTTTTTTTATGTGTCATGGTCGAGCATTGAGCGTACGTTCATCGCATACTTGCCCAATATTTCCCGTTTTACTAATAAATGATTTTTGTAGCTCACCGAGTTAAGTAGAATTCTCACAATTACTGCCATGCTCGCCTTCCATGAAAGAGTATCAATTAAAAATAAAATATTTCTCATTTTTCCATTCCACAATTTCTAATATTTTTTTTCCAATTCTTAGCCACTGACATTACACTGTACGACGTCAGTAATAACACCGGCAAGTATAAAGCATTTAGTGAAAGGCTGCGCGCAAGGCCGGCCGTAGCACAGCATGGCGACCGTAGATTGGAGCCTACTGCAATCAGGCCTGAAAGTACATGCCACACTTTTAAATGCTGCTAAAGGTTCTACGCCAACTAACGCTCAGCCTACAGCTTCCGCACTCTTAAAAATTTGGACGGAAATGCAATAAGCGGTAATGAACCAAAAAGTTGTTACCTCCAGCCGTTTTGGCAGGCCAACACCATTAAGCGCAAACTTACATAGTGCATAGGTATGTGTGTATTAGAGATGCCAATACTAGCGGAAAATTTTGATGTCAGAATTTCGGGATATTTTTAAGGTAATCCCGTAATGCCTTAGGATATGATTTTTTTACCATGAGTAAAAATGCAAATACGAAGTATTTTTCAGAGTAATAACTAATAAAAAAAAAAAAAATTAACAAAAAATAACAAATGTATGTAATTATTCAACTCCATAAATCACACTACCTGTATTAGTAATGCATTTTTGTAGTTAATTTTTAAACATTTGTGGGCAAGAAAAACTTACATAGATCGACTGAAGGAGTTGAATTGTTTCTAAAGGATGCTGGTTTTTATGGCGAGTGTTTTGGAAATTGCAAACCATTTGTTGTAATCAAATTTTGTAATAATCAAGTTTTTGATTCTTTCAATTCGAACCCGATTTGAATTTTTCGGGAGCTCGAAGCATTACAATCTGACCCCGACATTTTAAACCATTCATATCAATCAAATTTTGTAATCATCTAGTTTTTGCTTCTTTCAATTCGAACCCGATTCGAATTTTTCGGGATCTCGAATCATTGCAATCTAACCCCGACATTTCAAACCATTCATATCAATCAAATTTTGTAATAATCAAGTTTTTGCTTCTTTCAGTTCGACCTCGATTGAAATTTTTCGGGATCCCGAAATTATGACTATCTAACCCCGTAATTTCAAACCATTTATTGTAATCAAATTTTGTAATAATCAAGGTTTTGCTGCTTTCAATTCGATTCCGGTTCAAATTTTTCGGGATCCCGAAATTATTACAATCCAACCCCGATTACTCAAAGTATTTGTTGTATTAAAATTATGTAATAATCAAGTGTTTTTGGTTTCAATTCCCGATAGAAATTTAGGGATCCCGAAATATCGGGCCTGACATCTGTGCTAAGTATGCGTGATACACGCACATCTGCATACACTTTTATATACATACATGTATGTATTTATATATGTATGGATTTATGTATGTATGTATTTTCATACTTCGCCTCACATACACATGTATGTAGATACGAATCTTTATAGCAGTGACTTTATCGGCGCTCTTTAAAACTAGCAAACCAACCACATTGTTGGTTGCACTCCCTCACCCGTCCACCTACATACACATATTTAATATATGCAAATTCCGACACATTACACATGCATTGCCTTGCATTTTGCATTTTAAGTTAAAAGTTAAAAGCGCTTTTACACAGTGTTTTAATTTTCAAGATAAACATAATTTTTGTCTCCGGCACTTAAAGTGCACAACCCAAAAGTTTACGGATTACGTCTGCTTGGCGGTAGCACATGTGAAGCTTTCTGCATGTATGCGTGTGTGTGTGTGTGGGAGTGTGCGTAATGGTGTATGCGTAGTAAAATAGTTTTTAAAAAATAAATTTTTCCACAACAATGTTATAAAATTGCGGAAATTTACGTGTTAAGTTACATTAATGCAGCAGCTGAATATTTGTTTCTGTATTTTTCGAACTTTTCGTAGATGTGGCTTCTTCATACCCGAAATGATGGACATAACTTTAGCCAACTTTATGCGTTAATAAACCGGAAAGTGGTTTTTGTTTTAAAAGCGCATTTACAGAGTAATGTGAGATCTGTGTGTTATGCCATTTAAGTGGATTGAAGAAGTGCTACGTAAATGGCATACGGATCAGGAGTTGAATTCAAAAAAGCTACACTAAATTAGAACAAACCACAAATTAAAAAAATGAAGATGGAAAAAATGGAATGTGAGAATTTTTCAGAGTAATTTGTCAATAATCTGGGTTGATGTTTTTGACGCCAAAAGAGTTTGATCGAGTTAAAAGATGGAACAACTCAAAAGCGATAAAACATAACCTAGTTTTAAATTTTTTTTACGGAGAAAGAATAAAAGGAATGACCATTTTTTAATGGCTTTCATAACTATTCCACTGCCTTCGCCACTATTCCTCTTTAGAAAAAGGCATGTACTATCCCAAAACTATCGATATTTTTTCTATAAAGTAATTTTATATCGACTTGAAGGCTCTCGTATATTGGCAAGGGTATGCAGTAGCATTATTTTTTACGGCGTTAGCGTGAAATTCCTCTTGTTAGCAATCAACTTCGATAGCGCAAAGCTCAGTGTAGAAGTTTAAGCTTTAGTCATAAATGCTCAGCCGTACAGATTTGATAAATTCAAAGCCGTGTTTGGTGTACTCTACCCGGAATGTTTGGTGCTACCCCAAGGAGTTTTCGGCGATGTCAAGGACACCGTGGATGAAATATTAATTTATCATAATACACCAAATATCAAGAAACTGCCGGGGTAGTGAACTTATTGTGATGAACGCAGGCCGAAGAAGGAATGTGAGTCTGCTGGCTCATAAAGTCGTGGTAAAATTGTGAGAATTGAATACGAATTGTTCACTCATCCAGCAAACTGTTGGCCACTTTTGGTTTCCACGAATAGTTTTTGCTTCCAAATATGAAGAAATTGGTTAGAGTTAAGAGATTTGAGTTAAATGAAGAGATCATCAATGAAAAAAAATTTTACTTTGTGTATTACGATAGTGGGCAATATTTAGAGAGCACAGGAAAAAATGAAGAAACGTAGGCGCTTATCGGCAAATTCTTATGAAATTGTTTTGCTTAGGTAGCGCGGTGGATTCGAAGATTGAGGAAGTATTACCTGAGTGTCTGGGCTAGACAATTTTCAAGTTTAGTTATTTAAGCTCGATAGCTCACACCTTGTGAAAAATTGATTGACTCGGGTGCTCTTGAAATAAGTAACTTTTATGGGAGAAGCTGGGTGGTGCGCTGAGTTGTGAAAGTCGCTTTAACAAAAATTCTAAAAGTATAAGCGTGCTTTAAATATGCAATATGGCTAGGCTTGAGTAGAAAGGGAGCTCCTGTCAATGTAATCTGTCTCATCAGAGCTCTTTACGAGAACTCCGGACTGGCAGTGGTTCACAACGGCATTTGCCTACTCTCTTACAAACTCACTGACATGCAAGCAAAGGCGGAGAGACTAGTCACCATGGCACGCATTATCGGACTGGAGGTGAAAAATCGCCAAGACGAAGGCAATGAGAGTCAACCACAATAAAGCAAGACACATAATGGTTGACGCGTGCCCGTTGGAATTTGTTGAAAGCTTCTCCTACCTCGGCTGCACTATCACGACAGACGGCGAAGCTGATGAAGATGTCAACTGCAGGCTACACAAAGCAAGGGCGGCGCTCGGACGAAGGCATACAGGATGGGCGAGTTCACAAATCTCCAGGCGCTCTAAACTGCGAATATTCAGCTCATGTGACGGAAGTGAAACATGGCTGGTCTCTACTCACCATCATACAGAAGCTACAATATTTCGTCAACAAATGCCTTCGCATCATCTGTAGAATATTCTGGCCGAACACCATCAGAGATCTTCTAATCGGTTATCGCCAGTCCCCTGACAGTTGTTAAAGGGAAATTGGACAACTTATTTCTCAAAAAGCGCTGAAAATATGGAGCTCCAGAGAAAGTCCTGGGAACTCTACACCGTTCAATTTCCAAACTCGTAACTGTGTTAAACGATCATTGGACGATCGGCACAAGCGGCAAAGCTATATTTACCATTTAACCCCCATTGCAGAAGCTTTGGGGACCTTTCAGAGAGGGAGACTGTTGAACACTTTCTGTGTAAATATCCAGGTTTGGCTGTTAAACGATTAAGGTGACTGGATGCTCCTTTCTTCGAAAGCGTGGGGTAGTGCACCAACCTAAGTTCCATCAATATTCTCCATTGTGTCAACAGCTCCGGCTGGCTATAGATATCTGCCTGTTGGAGGTCTCATAATGCTATCAAAACGGCGCTTTAGTACTACTTGGGGAGTGCCAGACTGGTACCTCAACCATTTCACTTACCTACTAACCATCAGTAATGATGCGCTGTGGAGATCAAGGAATGACGAGCCCATCCTATGGCAAATCAAATGCAGAAAGTGGAATGCAGAAGAGATCGCGGTCAGCCTAAGAGTGCTTGGAGAGATCGATGTTGCGCGAGCTAGCAGATGCCGATATCAAATGGGATGACGCAAAGAAAAAAACCAGACAGAACTATGTACGATGGAAGATTCTTGTCGAGTCGAGACTTATCGTGTCCCGAGAGGGTGAAAAAACGGGGGAAAAAGTGTGATTTCAAGAGTTATTACAGAGCTGGAATCGATTCATTGCTTTCATTATCGATGTTGAAGCCTGAGGGTGAAGCTATTCATATATTTTGAGGTTATCTTCTTTTGTTGAAAGGATATGATAACTTATATGGAATGTCTTCTGTAATTGTACGAGTTGCCAATTTATTGCAAATACCAAAAAGTAATACTCTGCCACATATTTTACTAAAATTTCATACACAAAATTCGGCTTTTGTTACTTTTAATTACTTTAAGCTTTTAACTCCTAATCGTGGATTACTTTGTATGTGTGCGTTAACTGCTCGAAATCAGATTTCTATAGATTTGGAAAATTTTGAAAGCTATTCAAGCGTTATTGCATACATGTTTGTATGCCCTCCCCACTCACCGCCCCTTGCGCAATAGTTCATTAACCAAGCATTCCAATAATGGTTATCCTAAACTCTAAACCAAAACTCAGCAAATAGCAAATCCCATTGAAAAATTCAATTCTAAAACAATTCTAATCCGATTGCATTTGCAATGAAAATTCCACTTCAACATACTCAGCTGAGTCTGTGAAAAATTTGCTCAACCAACAAATGCCTAAACAATTCAAAGCCCGCCCCCCCAAAAGCAAGTTTATTAACAAAGCGGCGGCTAAACGAATGGCGATTGCAATGGAAATTACGAAAACAATCCATTCAAAAACGAACAAACAATCCGAAGCGGACAAATTCAACACCAACCAAAAGTAGTTTATAAATAACTGACTTGGCCGAATGCGTACACACACACACATACACACACATACACACCCATAACCACCCCCGCACACTCGCAAATGCATTTTGTGACTGAATTGGATTTGAATGCTGCAATAGGCGAGCAGTAGGCGATAGAAGGGGTGCAGTTTATTGTTTGGCGGATAAATTGGGATATGCGCACAGCTTTTTAGTTTAAAAACGATTTAATGCACGCTCCCACTCACACACTCACAGAAGCACATGTATGCGCACATGACCTTAACAACAGCAGCGCTTGATTTGAATGCCAGCAGCAACACTTATTTGTAGTTTGAGTGCTTGTGTGCGTGTGTATAAGTGCCTGGTCTGTGAAAACTGCATCCAATTGCAGCGAACAGTTTGTCATTTGCCTGCGGCCAACATAGAGTTTTCAGGTCTACGGCGGCGTATGCGGGCGATGCGCGTAATTATGGAATTTCAGCTATACAAATATGCCGCCGACTGAGAATGACAATGCGAGCAAGCAAGGCCATATTTTGTTTAGGATGCAGTTTGCATGAGAGGTTGAATAAACAAACGACCAGAATATGCAGGCTATTTGACTTATTTGAACCACAAATCAGATATCAAAAATTTTTGAAATTTCTATGTACGGCGATATTGTTTTATTTTATGCGATGCAATTTATTTGAGCAGAGTTGCCCAGTATATTTGATTGAAAGTGGTTGATGGGCGGCGATTGCGAATCAAATATTTACAAAGTAGTAAATTGAGTGGTTGAGCTGTGGAAGTGCATAGCTTTGTGGGGCGACTTGTTATGGCAATGGAATGAAATTGTGGATGGCCGGATATTTCCAAGTTCAGGAAATATGGCTAACTGTAATTAAGGCCTAGTGGGAAGATTTAAAAGCTAGTGAAAGACAGATGGAGCGGAAATGCACTGCATTTTGGAATCTTCTCATACTATTTATAAATCTTAGCAGTTTATTGAGGAAAAAATAGTTTAGCTCGTTCACTCTTTATGCATCCGACCAAAAAGAGCACCATCTGCACAGCTGTGGTCGAAATAGCAGAAACGCGCTGAAATATCAGATTTTAACTATTTTGATTGTGGTTCTACTTCTATTTTGATTATGAAATATCGGATTTTAACTACTCGGATATAATTTTTTTATGTTTTTAAAATTTATAGTGCATTCTACAAAAAATCATGTAATTCAAAGCTTCAAACTTTGTAAAAAAATTTTTAAAATGTAACAAATTAAAAAAAAAATTACTAATAAAAATTAAAATTAATTATTATAATTAGTGGTCTGTGTGTATATCAAAATTTCCAATTCTTTATTCCGAATTTTCGGAAAAATTTTGAAAATTCAACGCGATTTTAAAACGACTTTAAACTCACACTTTTTATACTAAAATCTAATGGAAAAGCTTTTTTAGAAAAGTTCTGGGTACGCAGCTTTGTAGCTCATTAACTTTTAATACAACAGAGTATAAGTCTGAAGTCGCTAAGAAATCGCGTTGATTTTTCAAAATTTCTGTAAGAAACGTTGTTGAGAATTTTCTTCCATATATTCGAAAGTCTTTTATATAGAAGACAATTTGCAGTACCTCAATGAAAAAAATTATCAAAAGTAAACCGAAAGTCACTTATCTCACTTAGCGAACTGCATACCCAAAATGTTTCTAAACATTCTAATAACAAAGTTTGAAATTTTAATAGAGTTTCTTGTAGAATTTGTTAAATTTTTGGGAATTTTGCGCATTGGAGCATTGAGTGGTATGTTTTTTGCTGTAAAATGCACTGTACGTGTATAATAACAAAAAAATTAAATTATTATTTTGAACTCAGCAATAACGTCCATGAATTAGTCCTAATGGTATCGGTACACCAAAGCTGGCGGGAGTCGGAAAAGGGCGTGGTTTTCTCCATATCAGCCAATTTATCTACTTTCTTAAAATCGCCGAATAACCTTCATTCAGATAGGACGACTGCTGAGCACTTTCTCTGTAAATGCCCGGGTTGGATAGCTAGATGATAAGGCGACTTGGTGATCCTCTCTTCGATCGCCTGGGACAGTGCGCCAACCTTCTCCATTATACCAACAGTGCTGGCTGTCAGTAGATATCTGCCTGTCTTATAAAGGGGTTTTCAATTGACGCGGGTCGATTTTGGGGCCCTGTAGCAGCCATTTTGTTTTGGTGACATCTGTCAAATCTTTTGTTTATTACTCAGTTGCTTATGCCAAATTATCATGACAAGTTAAACGATTGAACAGCACGTTCAAATGATAAAAATTTATTATCAAAATTAGTGTTCATTAACGTAAACGTTGCGTGCATTGCGCCCATTTTTTGGTAGACGTGGTGGCCCTTCAAAGTCGACTCTTCAACGTTTGGTGGCCAAATTTGAGACGACCGGGTCAGTAAACAATCAGCCAAAACCCGTAGGTTCAAGGAACGCAAGATCAGCTGAGAACATTGCCGCGGTCCGTGAAAGTGTACAGCAGAACCCGAGGCAGTCTATTCCTCGCCGTGCACAAGAACTTGGTCTTTCGCAGGCTTGGCGAATTTTGCGTCGGGACTTGGGCCTACACCCGTACAAGATCCAACTGACCCAGGAGCTCAAAGGTGATGACCATAGACAACACCGTTTGTTCACTGACTGGGCTTCGAATCGTTTGGAAGAGAACCCCATTTTTGGGCGAAAAATCATCTTTAGTGACGAGGCGCATTTTTGGATGAATGGCTGTGTTAACAAACAAAATAGCCGTATATGGGACGACACCAATCCACACGAGGTTTACCAGATGATAATGCATCCTCAAAAAGTTACCATTTGGTGTGGATTTTGGGCCGGCGGCGTCGTTGGTCCGTACTTTTTTGAAAACGACGTTGGTGAGGCGGTCACCGTCAACAGCGAGCGCTACACAACGATGATAACCAATTTCTTATGGCCCCGTGGTTCCAGCAGGACGGCGCTACGTGCCACACAGCAAACGCCACAATTAACATTCTCAACATCTACCCGCCCTTATTGAAAAACCCTTTACATAATAGCATCAAAATGGTGCTTTATGGCTACTTGGGTAGTGCCGGTCTGGTATTTCAACCATTTTTCTTGAACTCAGAGGTAAGTCTGGCACAGAAATTTTCTGTGCCATGCAAATGATGACCATATGGCGGTCTCATAGATGACTCAATATTTCAGAAGGAGTTTTGCAACTACCCGTTTAGGCATTTGTAGGAAACACGTGGATGGTTTGCAGATATCAGTACTATACCAAAGGTCCTAATGAACTCTATTGATAGAAAACTTCTTGTATCGATTGATCTCACTACATAAATTCAAGCTCCTTCCACTTTGCAGCTGAGTTTTGTCTCAATTTACATTTCTGAACTATTTTTGAAGAGGAGACCGCTGTTGCTAAGGCCTTTAGGGCAGCCTGGCTATCACTGTGGACCCTGATCAGTATGCCTTCTCCGATTGGTTACGGAAACAGTTTTCCTAAATATTAAAAATCAATATAGATAGTTAGCGGAACACGCTCCGTTTACTTAATATTACATAGATCTTTGGTTGAGCATCTGCTTCGATTTGGGGATGCCGTACATAGAGTATCATTCTATTTTATGCCTTCACCGAATAGCAAATGAGTTTTATGGAAATATTTTTTATGGCACAAATATATTCAAAGGCTTGCCCTTTCTTCTCTATGAGGGACCATTGGTCAAAAACAATTTCAATTGACCTTTGACTGGTAACCATTTGATTGGTAGTCTGAGTTGCGTAATAAGAGTGTATTCTGAGAGAAATAAAGGACTTCAGTACGAACACCGTACACCCTTTTTGGGTGTTTGGCCAAGCTCTTCCTCATATTTGTAGCGTGCGTTTTGATGTTGTTTCTTAAATGGAGGAACCTTCACTTTTAAGTCGACTCCCAACGGCAAATGGTTTTTTATGAGGAGCTTTTTCATGACAGAAATACATTCGGAGGTTTGCGATTGCCTGCCGAAGGGTGACCGCTAGTAGAACAAACTTTTTCTTCATTTTGGTGTTTTACGGAGATTCAAACCTACGTACTCCGAATGGAAGTCACGCATCAACCCATTCGGCTACGGCGCCCGCCGAATCATCAGGATATTTTAGTATCCTCTCTGCTGAGACTTACTATACATTGCAAATACAACAGCTGCGTGGGAAGTTGGGTAAACTACTTTTAACCCGTTTCGAACTTCTTTGTTGTCAGTAAGACACTAGCAGCTTCATGACTGTGCTAGGGTAGACGAACTTTATGAGCCACTCTATATTGGGTACCGAGTCATAAAATTGAAATCAAATATCTCGAAAGAAACGAGTGGGCCCATATGTCTGCTTGCCCTATCATCGGCTGAGCTGAAATATGCATATTTTTTGGGAACTCCTTTTTGTATGCGTTCACATTTAACTAAGAGCAGCTGCTGTCTGACTGCACAGTCAAATTTAGAAAACAGCGTCTCCCTTCGATGTGCTTACTTACCTCTATTGAATTCTTCAGCGATAGCGTTCTTTCAAATGGCAACCCTGAATTTTCACAAACATTTCGTTCAAAATTAAATAAACAAAATATTTCGCTATATTCAGGAAAAACGCTTTTATTCTCACTAGCATACACATAAAAAAATATTATGCAATTGAATTCGTCACTCAGTGCCAAATGGCCAAATTTATAATGGCTCTAACTGATAAATGGAGTGGCTTATGCAAAGTATCAGGGCGTTGGCGGCTTTAGTGAAACTAGAAGTGTCTACTTACATATATGCGAATGTGCGATTCCGTAAATATATTTATTTTGTTCATATATGTAAATACTATAGTGTAGGTTACAGCGCAGTCAATAGACTCGCCAATAAGGTGAAGGATAAAGGACGAAAATGTCATCTGTTGTCCAACTTCTCAGGCTTTTATATGCAATACAGGGATGGATGCTGCTTTGACGAAAGATATTTTGGGTAGGTTACAAGTCTAAGTCTTATAGTTATACTGCTCCGACGCCATAGGTCTGCAAACGGATTTCTCATACCCATACCCTGACCTCAAATGTGTCGCATCCCAAGTCGCCATACAGATTACTTTGAAGGGACAGAAATAAATATCGATGAATGATTGAACATTTTTCGATTTATTGACTGGTTACTTTGATGTTTCGTGAACAGTGGCCACTTTCCGCAATGGGATTCTATGGAGCTCGGAATATTAAATAATAAATACTTGCAATTCCCGTATAAGTGCAATCAATTTTTGTGGTAGTCAGTTTTAAATACTCGTACGCTTAGTTGTCACACTGCCGCATGACCACAATTCATCACACATGCCGCACCGCAACAAAGCCATAAGCACGCACATATTCACACACACACACTCTCACACATTTAAAGTAAAATGCATAGACTGCAAAATATTAACCAAATATACTAATATTGAGCATCCACTCACGCTGTCACGTGGTGAGCTCCGCCATGTCTGTCAAATGCATTCTATAAATGCAAACTATTTGCAAAATTTTGAAAATATGCCAGAGGCAATGTGGCTTTATTGTTGTACAATTTTTCAACTAAAAGTTTTGACTTTACATTCTAAACGGGTGAACACACTAGAGCGCGCGTTTGCATGTGTGTGTGTGTGTGTGAGTATTGGCATAATTTATGTACACATATTTTGATGGCTGCTAGTCTAAACAATGTGGAGGTGACTTTCGAAATTTTTGACTTTTACGCAGTCTTGCTGTAATAACAGTAATCTGCTTAAATTGCTGAAATTAGAGGTTGTTGTTGGTGAGTTACTGAAACTGTGAAGCAGTGAACCGGGCGCAGAAATGTGAAAATTTTGATGTAAGTTGTTGAACAAAATACAAAACACAAAATACAAAAAAAAACAAAAAAGAAAAAAATGAAATTAAAGAAAATTACTAAAATCCTTAATATTGGATCTGCTCTAGTTTAACCTTTCGTTGGGCACCCAGGCCCGGTTAGACTGGATTTTTGACTTTGGACGTGAATTCAACATATTTTTATAAAGCTGCCAGGTAGGTTAGGTTAGGTTTGGCAGCCACATCGCTCATAGCGACAGCGTTGCCACTTAGACCACGAAATGGGTCCGTTGTGAGCCGCAGGGGCTGGGATACATTTCCCTTTCCATACTGAATCATCCTGAGCTTTTGATAAAGCGGAAAAGGTTGTTGATACCTAAAATGTATAGATAATCTACATATATTGCTTTAAGAAGTAAGATCTTAAATATCGGTTCCTGCTTCTGGATAGAGCCGGGCATGTGCAAAAAAGGTGTTGAATTATTTCCAACTCCTCTTCATTCCGGCAGCTACGACAGAAATCATGCATGTAAATGCCTAATCTCCTTGCATGATTTCCTATGTCCTGTGAGGGCCCTACTAATGTTCTAATTTGAAGTCTACTCAATTTTATAATATTTGCTATGCAATTTCAGAGGTATTGACACTTTGATTTACAGAACTGATGAGTGCGCCCTTAATAAGAAGTATACAAATTGCATAAGGTACCCCGATAAAATTACTTATGTTGGCATGCAGGTACCTTCTCTTGCAAATTGGTCAGCCCTACAGTTACCTGGTATATCTCTGTGTCCTGGAACCCAGCATAATATAATACGATATTGCTTGGCCAGCTCATTAAGACATTGGCGACAATGTAAGACACTCCTTGATGTTATTTGGAATGCATCCAGGGCCCGTAGGGCAGCTTGGCTGTCTGATAGAATGCAGATATCTGTTGATGATATTCTGTTGACCTCTAACCATTTTAAGGCTTCATGAATAGCGTTTATAGCGTGATGGATTTTCTTCAAGCCATTCCAGTCTAGAAGGAGTTTTCATTAAGAAATTCCTTTCGAAGCAGACAAAGGGATGGTGATAATCACTATCACCGGGTATATCCGTGTAAGAGTCTAAGACGGTCCATGCGAGACTGTCTTCCATTGTGAGCTTGATCTGAGCTTTAAAGCGAAACAGGCCGCTGAGTATTTGCAGAAGAGATCTAGCGGCACTCTTTCTCTAGCACTTTAAATGTATCGGATGTTTTTTTCAGCTGCAGAAGAACTATCGATATCGCTAACTTCGTCTAGCTGCCAAACCCGTACATTTACAGAGAAAGTACTCAACAGTCTCCTTGTCTGGAAGGTATCCATAGCTTCTGCAATGGGAATTAAATGGTAAACCTTGTTTTTTCGCGTGCATGACGATCGTCCAATGACCGATAAACGCAGCTACGAGTTTGAAAATCGAATGGCGTGGAGCCCATAGGTAAGTATATGGAAAAAAAGAAAGAAGTTGCAATCACAACTTGATCGATTTGGTTTCAATTATTTAGTGCCAAAGGTAGTTACGCAGCCTGATAGGTCTTGAAATCCTGCGACGATTTATGGCTTGTGGAACAGGTGTTTCTTCTAAAAAGTTAAGCGATTTATACCTACCACCCCATTTATCCTTCGCATATTTTATAAGACAGTCACAGGCCAAAGTAACGCAGTCGAAAGTTCTTCAGTTCAAAAAGAACCAAACGGGCTCGACTATTTGAAGCGCCAGAAATTTTACATGTAGGCTCTACAGGATTTATGTTATCTCCCCTTTTAAACTCTATTTCTTTTGCCAAAGACGGGCCCTGTGTGGTTTTTGTTCCTTCCTAGAGGCAAAGGAAATAATAAAAAAGGACGCTGTGACCATAGAAAATAATAATAAAGACGGGAAATAGTGATAGATACTTCAAAATGTTTTGAATTTAAAATTTTATAGTTTCTGCTTTGCTTTTGCTTCCTTTCGATTCCATGCGAAAATCAACTAGCGATCGTAAAAGTGTGTTCGAGATGGCGGAATACCAAATGTCTTCAACCGTTTGGTCAAACTGTAATAAAGTGAGTGGTATTTTCTTACTTCATTTTCGCATTTTCATAATGCGCCAGAGGTTCTCGTGAACTTCGGCGGTTCTCTACAGGGCTTAGATCAGGATTGCTCTCAGCCAATCTAATGGTAAAACTCCCATTTCTGCTAAATATTTGTTACCTGAAAAACGGTAAATAGTGAGGAAATATTTTGTTAGGAAACCAATGCCACTAAAGTCTTGTAATAGAAAAAAATATTACTCACTTATTTGGCTCGGTAACTTTGTGAAGAGTCATCCTGAAAGATGACGTCGACTATATAGGAAGAATGGTCTTCAATAGCAAGAATCAGGTTTATCTCTGAGTGTTTAACTGCATTCACATTTTCATCAATTAAGACCAGGTTTCCAGTTTTATGATAGTAAAATCACGTTTAAATCACTCGTTTCCCGCCAACCTGGTACGTCTGACACATTCATTATTGAACCTTACGCCGGATCTTCTGCGAACATACAAGCTTCCTTTTGATGTTTTATTCCATCGTTTCTCGTTTGTCCATGTTTACTTCTGCGCAGTTTAGTTCATAGAAGGCGATTTTGGCTGGTTTTTGGCTGGACGACGGGCAGTTCATTTAGTTGTTGAAATTCACTTTGATGCCTTCAGCTACTTTAAAACGGTCCTGAGTGCAGTCCGTTCGTTGCGGTAGTCATCCTAAAAGGCGGTCTTTTTCTTTAAGTTTATAATATTCGGTATTCGCATATTTATAAAAAAAAAAATTGCTGACAGCACTTTTGGTGACACTTATTTTCATACTTCTCACTTTATTTTTAGCGGTGCGTAAGTTCAAGAAAAATGTGATTTACATTGACTTAAAGTCACCACAACTAAGCGCCCTCTCGTTGGTCCGTTACTGTACATACAACTGCAAAAGAAACTTAAATTGTTCTATGTATTTAATTTCTGTTTTTTTCCGAACAATGAATGGCTATTAAGTGAGTGGAAAAGATTTATTTGCCGATCGAAAATAATTACATTGTACTTACAAATACATACAAAGTCTCATACCTGCATTGTTTATTGAACAGTTTGGCAGATTTTCTGAATGCTATACGAGTAGTTGCTACAAAATGTTGTAATTGAAATATTTTACTGACATACTGAATATGTCCCAGTATTTGGTACATAATAAAAACATATTACATAATAAAATGTGCTACTGGAAAACCATCTGCAAGATAGATAATATTTAAATCAAATAATTTCATTGGGCACAAATGGCGCTGAACGAAGTGGTTGTCCTGATGCAATTACACAGTGAATGAACTGATTTATGTAAATGCAGGAAAGTAGAGCAAATTTATGTGCACATACTTTATGCACAGATACGTATATACGCACATACATATATATGTTTGTATATCCACATTTATGTATTGCACATTTTATTGTATTGACAGTAGGTGAATGACAATGCCACACAGACCAGCTGTGCAAAATTAAAGTTATTGATTAAATTCGAAATTGTTGTCAATTTCTGGCAAAATAATTAGCAAACTGTGCGTATATAAGTATGTGTACAAAGAATGTACAGTAGCGAGGAAAATTCAGTAGGTAGATGTTATTATTTTTTTTATTTTTTATTTACAATGTGGAAACCTGTTTACCTTTTCCATTCTGTAAGCAAAGTCAGTTGAACCAAACTTTAAAAATTTTTTGTTTTCAGTGTTTTGGCACATAAAAAGCACAATTTATGAAAACTAGAGTTGATTACATTTTTTTTTTTTCAAATGATCCTGCACCTTTTCTTCCACAAGCAATTCTTTTTTATGTGGAACAAAGTGCAATCAGTCATCAGAAAAAAATACTAAAAATCCTCGCAATTTTTCAGCCGCTTAAAACTTGCATTTTATTGTATAAACTTTCATTGGATATATAATCGCATTCACGGAATTTTTCAAAAAATTCAGTTTAAAAATTTTATATTTAGAGAGGGATTTTTTGAACTTTTTCAAGTTTTGTAGAAGATCTGAAAGTTTCATATAAATAAAAATAAAATTTAATGGTTAAAAAATTAAGTTTGAAAAAAATTCTAAGTATATAATAAAAAAAGTCATTATTGTACTCAGTTATGGTTACCACTGCTCTTAACAGCAAGTATACATTAGGGTACATCACTCTTCATACAAAAAATTTTTTTCTCTAAAAGCTCAGTTTAAAAATCTTAAAATTTAGAGAATCTTTTTTTTAATTTTTTCATGTTTTGTAGAAAGTCTGAAAGCTTGAGTCATATGAATTTGCGCTTCTGTCAACACAATATTATAATATTTTAAAATCGTACCTATCGGACCATTTTTTCCGAATAAAATTCGAAAACACATATTCCGAACATAAGGAAATAAAAGCTGGCGTCCTACAAGTAAGCGTGTTGGGTGCCATTTTCTACATTCTCTTCCCATGTGACTTACCTAATGACACAAACTGCTCCACAGCAACCTTTGCTGATGACACACCCGTTTCGTCGGTTGGAGAAACTTAGATTGACTTAGTCGAAAAACTTCTAATTTATTTAGAGTCAACCACTAAATGGCGCATAAAAATAAATGCAACAAAATGGGTTCTATAGACGTCATAAACAAGCAGATCAAATATTTACCACTTCACATAAAAAGCGTGCAAATTCCGTACTACAACACCGCTTCAGGCTTATTATGAAAATGAATGACCAATTTTCGAAGAAAATCATCTTGATGATCATGATGAGGCACATTTTCACCTCAGTGGATTCGTCAATAAGCAGAATTGCCGCATTTGGGCGAATGATAATCCAAGAGTGATTGCCGAAAAACCAATGCACCCACAATGAGTGACTGTTTGGTGCGGTTTATGGGCCGGCGGCATCATTGGGCCGTATTTTTTCCAAAATGAGGCCGGTCAAGCAGTTACTGTGAATAGTGTTCGCTATCGTGAGATGATAACGAACTTTTCATGGCCCGAATTGGAAGATATAGATGTGGACGATATGTGGTTTCAACAGGACGGTGCCACTCGTCACACAGCTAACGAAACAATGGGTCTTTTGCGCGAAAAATTTGATGGCCGAATAATCTCACGTCGCGGCGATGTCAATTGGCCGCCAAGATCATGTGATTTGACACCGTTGGACTTCTTTCTTTGAGATTATTTGAAAGAAAAGGTGTACGTCGATAAGCCAGCAACAACTCAAGAGCTAAAGGATGAGATAATTCGGCACATTAACGGCATAGAACGTCAATTATGCCTCAGCGTCATTGAAAATTTGGACCATCGGATGGAGGTGTGCCGCCAAGATTGTGGCGGTCATTTTGCCGATATTTTGCTCTATGCGTAATTGAGCTGTATTAGTATTATCATAATAAGGAAAAATGATAATAATTTCCTAAAAACATTGTATTTTATTCAAAATCAACACCGGCCCTTGAAACTTAACCACTCTTTACAATAAAATTCGCTTGTATAGGCAGGTGTTTAAACCAATTTGGGCCTATGTGCTTCAGCTATGGGCTGCTCAAGCTCGACCAATACAAAATCAATGGATCTTTAAGACCAACATGCGCCAAATTCGTGATTTTTTTTGGTGGATGTGAGTTGACAGTGAAAAGGTTGGTGAAAAATTGCAAAGTGGTTCCGTCGAGGATAGAAAAAGGACTGACAGACCAAAAACTGGACGTTCTGTCGAGAATAGAAAAAGGGCGGGCAGTCTAAAACCTGGACGCTCTATTGAAAGTATTTCTGCTGTAGCGCAAAGTTTTGCTGAACAACCGCAACCATCGATAGTTCGACATTCTCAACAATTAGGCGTTCATGAATCGACTGTTTGTCGGATTTCACCGGTATACCTGTAGTGCTCATGATGGACATTTAAATAATATAGTTTTTCCCATATAATTGTGTTTGAATAAAAATAGTAAGACCTGAAAGAATTTAAATTTTACCTGTTTTATTTCAAAACAACAGCTAGGCAAATATTTTGAAAGATCCTTTATATGAGGTCGAGTAAATGGTTTTCAGCTAGATTTCTTTAGTGAGTCATATCTTACGAATGAGAAACTCATCGATTTGTGATATTCTAAAATATTTTATGGAAATTGCTTCAGTTTTTTTTTGTATATTGAAAAAACAATGCAAAAACAACAAATTGCAAAATTTTTAATAGAAAAATAATTTTGAACAGTAACTTTTTTTATAGTTGTTTGTTTTGTAATTGTTTATAAATGTTTTGTTCGAGTATTTTTATAATTTGGTTTGATTTTTTCAAACATTTTTTAAAATTTTTTTAAAAACTTGTTGCTACATTTGCTTATAAATATTTTTATAAATGTTTTTTATGAATTGTTTTTTTTTTAATTTTTATTTATAATTTTGTTATAAATTTTTATTTAAAATTATTTTTAAATGTTTTTTAAGATATTTTTTTATAAGTTTTTCATACATTTTAAACTTTTTTAGAATTTTTTTATAAATACATTTATAAATGTTTTTTGTTTTCAATGTTTTTTATAAATTTTTATTTTGAATTTAATTATAAATTTTTACTTTACATTTTTTTATAAATATTTTTGTAAATCCAAATCCATTTTTAAAATTGTTTTTTATAAATTTTTATTTTGAACTTATTTGTAAATGCTTACTTTAAATTTTTTTTATAAATATTTTCTTGAAATTGTTTTATAAAACTAATGAATTTATAAAAAAATTAAAAATAAAAATTTGTAAAACAATTTAAAATAAAAATTGTATAAAAAAAGTTTATAAAAAAATTGTTAAAAAATATTAAAAAAATTAAATAAAAATATATAAAAAAAATTTAAATAAAAATGTATATATTTTTTCATCCATTTAAAAAAAAAATCTTTAAGAACTTTTTTTCGTAAATATTTTTATAAATGTGTTTCATGAATTTGTTTTTAAACATTTTGATTAAATTTTCTTTATAAATCTTTTTTAAGCATTTTTTTATGACATGTTTGTACAAATTTTTAATAAATTTTTTTATAATTTTTAATATAAAATGTTTTATAAATATTTTAAAAAAAATTTTTTTATAAACTTTTTTTATAAATTGTTTTATAATTTGTTTATATATTTGCTTATAAATATTTTTTATAAATAGCTTTTGTGAATTTTTTTATACATTTTTATATAATAGTCTTTTATAAATTTTTATATAAATTTGTTTTATAAATCTTTTTTAGGAAGTTTTTATAAACTTTTTTTATAAATTTTTAAAACTTTAAACAAATTTTTTTATACATATTTTTTATACATGTTTGCAACTTTTTTTAAGCGTTTTTGTTATTTACATGAACTAGAGCGATTTGAAAGTATTTGCAAAAATCTTATAATTTTAGTTTTTCTAATATCTGAGCTGATATTTTGGAAAAAGTACTTTTAAGAACTAATTTTATTTCCGAAAATTTGCATTATTTTGGGGTATACTCAAAGAGGTCGATTGTGACGGAAGCCTTAATATTTTTCGAAAATACTTTGGCGGAAGTCTTAAAATATAATAAGGTTTATAATTCCAGTACAAAAACCGGAACTTTGTGTTTGTGAGCCACCCTAGTATACCACCCATTGATTATACCTTTCAAAAGCAAACAATTTTGAATTATTTGCAAAGTGTCTTCTGTGGCTACTTTAAGCAGCTCAGTAATTGCACCAAACTTCTCAATGCGCACTACTCATGTGTCATAAGCAAACAACAACAAATTAGTTTTGAATTTAATTTCAAGTACCATTCATTCATCAATATTAAATTCTTCGTATTTTAGTATATTTCGTAATAAAATAAGGACTTAAATTTTGCCTAAGGCGCCTATTCAAGTTATGTGAAGTAGTACAAAATAAACCACAGAGAAATCAATAAAATGGAAATTACTAATTATTTAAAGTTCGAGTTTATTTTTCTTTCTGCAGAATTTTGGTTTGATAATTATTACCATCTCTTTCGATAGATGCCAAGAGTTTAAATTTACTAAAATAAGTACGATTTTCTTCAAGGTTCATATGAAAATAATAACGAAAATTATGAGAACTACGAAAGCGGTAGGTCTGTGAGAGCTACATTTATTAAGATTTTTAATATTTTCAATCGTTGTAGTATTCCAAAAGAGCTCATATCTTTTAACGAAATTAAAAAAAAAATTGAGATGTTTTGACAAAAAAATTCTCAAAACAATTTCGATTTTGTTTGGTTTCTGGTTTGGCTTAGAATCGGTGACTTTTTTGACTGAAAAGGACGTGGTTTTTTTGTTCTTGGCACATTCGGAATTTTCCACTAAGTCACCTGATGTCTTCATTGCGTGCTGTATTCATAAACCCACGTCTCGTCTCCAGTAATGATGCGCTTGATGAATGTTGGGTTGGATTCAGCCTTCGAAATCATGTCTTTGGCGATATAAACGCGGTCCCGTTTTTGCATGAAATTCAGTTGGACTGGAACCAACTTTGCAGCAACAACCCAAAAATCATTAACTGGAATGTCTTGAGCAGATCCATAAGCAGAGTTCCAGTGCTCTGTCAGCTCTCTGTGATCGTTAGTTTAGAGGGTTAGATTGAAAAGTAATGAGCCTTCCCGCGCGGGGAGTAACGTTGCTCCAACGATCGCTGTATTTTTGCCACTGCAAAATCCTAACACACTTTTAAAACAGCTTTCACGCGCAGAGCGATTTTGACTGCACCGCTGTTGCCAGCGAACTGGGACCGGTTTCTCGTGGAAGGGGAAGGTCCAACGATCATTTTCCCCCACCAGCCGATTCGGTTGAACGCTTGGCAGACACTTCGCGCGGGAAGGCTCATTACTTTTCAATCAAACCCTGTATGACTCCAGATAAACTTTTTTCACTTCATTGATGTTTTCATCAGTTTTTACTGTCGACGGACAGCCACTATCTTCGTCATCGCGCTTTCTTCTGCAGCGCGTTCATGCAATTCGTAAACGACTTTGGCTGTTTTCGTTAGAGTATCATTATTGATGTTGTTCCACAAATGAAGGGACCTACAGAAATATACTCGGAGGGTTGCCATTGCCTGCCGAGGGGCGACCGCTATTTGAAAAATGTTTTTCTTTTTCTTTTAATTTTGGTGTTTCACCGAGATTCGAACCTACGTTCTCTCTGTGAATTCCGAATGATAATCACGCATTAACCCATTCGGCTCCGGCGGAGTATCATTACCGAAACAGTTTCCCAACATTTCCAAGGTTTTCGCACTATTGAATCCATATTTAGCGATAAATTTAAAACACTCTTTTTGTAAATCCAAATCCATTTTTAACACTGTAAAATGCGGAAAAGACGTGCGGTTGTTCCAAAGCGAATCTAATTAAGTTGACATTGATAAATCAACTGATTTGTTTTTTTTTCTTTCGCCGTGTCCATGTGGCTGTCAGCTCAGAATGAAACAAGGCGAATTCATTCTTAGTTTTAGACTTTGCCATTGCTTTGCTTTAATAATCAACCGTACAAAACATTGTTGTTGGCCTGGTGCCACGACCTTAAATGAATGCACCGTGGGTTATTCCGTGAACTTTGTGATCATGTTTCGGCAAAAAACCTACGATGTTTCGACTCGCCGACGCGTGTGATCGAATTTTTAAAAAAATTAAAGCCTCGCTCTTTTTTACTTTTCTTCTTGATTTTGGATAACAGTGCTTAAACTTTTTTTTCGTATGATTGTGTTTTAAATTTTTACTTTTTATTTTTGAAAACTTTGGATATTCTAATTCACGGACTGGCACAAAAGTAATTGAAATGATATAAATCATATAAACCAGACCTCAATACCATCTTGAGAAGGTTCAGTCAGCAAAAGTTCTTTCCACTGAAATGATGGTTTCACGCACTTTTTGACTTATTTAGCAATCACGCGATTAGTACTAACATTAGAAGCCAAAAAGCTGCAAATTATTTGAGAAAGTTTGCTGACATAATTGCACATAATTTTCATATTAAAATATAAACAAAAAAAGTAGTAAACATCTCATTTTGACAATCCGCAAGCCAAGACAAATACAAAAAATGTAATCAGCTGCCCTGCTAATATCCCCTTGAATAGATTCTCTGTGTATTTATTACTACACATAAAAGCAACAACACACTTTATTGTGATTATTTGTTTCAAATTTATTCAATTGACTTTACATTGATTTGTTTTTCCTACTTTAAAATCGCTTTCCAGTATATTTCTTGTATTATCTACTAAACACTCATTTCGATACAAATCATTTACACTTTAACAATTCGGTTGGGTTTCACGCCGCGGGAAAAATCCTATGTGGTAAAAATCGTTGAGTGAGGGGGAAGCGCTCACTTTGTACGCAATCATACAGATACGAGCAGTTATTGCTGCCGTTGCTATGGAAAAATGCTAACGGATAGGAAACAACGCATTTGGCCGCCATTTAAGCGTTTGAGTGACTGCACTTCGTTGCGAAGAATGAGTCAAGGTTACGGAGCGGCACCTGTGGGCAAAGTGAGTATACTACAGAGTATATGGTATGCAGTGTATTATTATATGTGCATATACATATGTGTTTGCGTGCAAGTGTGTCGCATCTCTGCATTGCTAGAGCTAAAGGGCAAACGCTACAGTGTGGCATGCCGCACACAAGCTAACCGAACTTGAAAGGTGTGAGAGTTGCTGAAAGTGCCAAGCAATAAGCGGCTAGAAGATGCTAGAGTAGAGCGAAAGGGATTTACCAACGACAACGTCAACTACACCAACGACGTCTTTTCAAGACGATTTGACACATTGATTGATCCTTGGTTTAGCAAAAATACAATTTTTTCGCGCGCTTGCTTCACGTTGGCCCTCTTCTCGTTGAGCAGTGAAGGTGTTCGATTGAATATTATTTGTATTGCAAGTAAATTTGTGCACACTACTTATATATTTATATGGGTGTGTGTGTGTGCGCATGAGTGCTGTGAATACTTGCGGGAATTAAGCGTGTGATGGGGAACTAAATAAAGAGCTGTTATCGCGCGCCTCTCTCTGAAAATCCCACCACACGTCTGCGCGTGTAGAAAGCCAGCTGGAGAAAATTTGCAGGAGCCGTACGGAAAAGGGGGGTGGAGGGGTTTTCTAAAATTGGTGATGGCGACGGAAATGTGATGCGGTTTGTGTGCCGTAAACTGCAAAAATTCCCACCTGCACGAACACTCACATTTTTCCTACACTTTTCCTACAAATAGCATCATTTCTTTTTTGCCTTTTCACTTCTAAATATAAGCAAGGAATTGTACAAATTGAAAAGCAGCGTTTGCCCAAATAGCGTAGCGGCGCTGACGAGGCAAGCATCAGCAGTTGGCTGCTGCTGCTGCTGCTGCTGATTTGTTGTGCTTGTTGGTATTCGAACCCGAAATGGGTTATGTGGCACGTACAGCGCGAAAGGCAAACATAGCCACCCGTACATACGCGACGCGCACATGAAGGCGGTTAGTGAAGGGTATAAAATCGTCAAACGTTAAATCGTGCGCAAGTAATCGTTGTTAGTTATATAACATTCAAGTTGTTACGCTCGAAGTGTACACATTTTTGCATATCTTGGCACAGCAGCCAAGGCAGTCAGGCCAAGCAGGCGAAACAGACGAATGGGTGTGTTCGGTGGCTTGTATAGGGGCAGTGGGGTGGGTAAGCAGTGAGCGGTGTGGACAAACCATCAAGTTTGCTAGCGAAATGTTGCGGTTTTTTAGTGGAATTGCAAAGTCCCACATCTATTTCGCCACCCCTTCGTTTTCTAGCTTATTTCATTTTCTTCTCTTTTTTCAATTTTCATTTTTGTTCTTTTTTTTTGAAATTTCTTACATTTCAGTTACTCGTTATTTTCGAGAAAATATTGAAGCATGTCAAATGGTGATTTTGTATGCAATATGCAATTCATCAAAATCACCACTTAAATTACTTTTAATTCATTGAGTTCAACGCGCAAAGTACCAAAGCAGTCAACCAAGCAACTAACCGTCCAACCAGCTCAAGCTGCTAGTTGTGTGCCACTCCGGTGTAGCGTAAAAGTTTTGAGGATCAATCAATGCCGTTGCGCAATCCCTACAGGATTTACTGAAATGTGTATTAAAAAATTGGTTTCTGTTTTTCTTTGGGATCTATGAAAAAGCTGGAATATTTGAAATGTATTTCTTGCGCAAGTCTTTCGTTAATTTTCTATGCAACTTTTTTTAGCAGCGGAATTTGCTAAATTATAGTGATTGTATTATAATGGAGTAATAAGTCTTTATTGCTGAATTTGTTGGAATAGATTGGAGTGTGCATGAAGTAGTTGTATAGAAATGCGCAGAGCTATGAGACCCATTAGACTTAGATGGGGTGCATAGAAAAGTAAAAAGGTAAGTAATCGCGCTGTGCGTGCAGTTACGCCTGCAATACTCGATTAAATTGCAAAGTAAGTGGTAAGTGTGGTATACTACAGGGTCCGGCACTCGAAGTGACTACCAATTAAAAAGGCCATAAATTTAGTTTGGAAAATTACTTTTATTCAATTCAAAGTAAAAAATATGTGATAATAATACAAAATTTAGAATCAATTAACTATTGCTCCATATGATCATCTTTTGCCTTGACTATGGCCTTGAGACGGTCCAGAAACGAATCGCAAGCTGCGCGAATGTGACTTGCAAGTATTTTGGTTCACTCGCGAGCAATGACTTTTTTCAGCGCCTCGTGACTGGTGAATCTTTTAGTTCGGACCTGGCGCTCCAAAATGGTCCAAAGAGAATAATCCAACGGATTCGCGTCTGGTGAATTTGAGAGCCATTGTGTAGACGTTATGAAGTTCTGAACGTGGTTTTTCAGCCATTCTTGGTTTACTCGAGCTTTGTGAGACGGTGTCGAGTTCTGTTGAGACATCCATGGTCTGTCACCTAAATGTTTACCTGTCTACGGCTTCAAGGCAACCTCCAGAATACTTTCTGATAATATTAACTTGATGCCAGTCTCGATGAAAAGGATTGGGGAGCGCCCATCTGCGGTTACAGTGACCCAAACCATTACCTGTGGCGGGTGCTGCCTCCTAGTCGTCAATCGATGACTAAAATTCTCGCATGAACGGTCGGTCAAATAAACGCTATCGTTTTGGGAGTTCACGAATTGCTCAATGTGAAAAATTTTCTCGTCAGAAATCACAATATTCGGAAATCGACCACTTTCGGCCAAGTGAAGCAACTCCTTCGCTCTCTCAAGTCTGACTTGTTGCTGCTTTGATGTGAGATCATGCGCCTTTTGGATCTTGTAAAACTTGACTTTGAGATAATTTTCCGGTATGCGCCGGATGCTGCAGCCAGATATTTTCAGTTCTTCCGCCATTTGATTGGCCCTTCGTCGGGGATTTCGTTCAAGTCGCTTCTTCACTTTTTGAACCATTTCAGGTGAAGTTGCAGTCTTTTGATAAACACCTCCATGACATTTCGCGATGCTACCAGTATCATTGCAACGAGTAATGGTGTGATAAACAAAAACTTTATTTACTTTAAGGTGCCCGAGCTCATGAACAATCGCTGGTTGTAATTTCCCAGCCAATCAAACTTTTACGTTTGAAATCCTTTACTGATTTTCTTTTTTCGCGTTTACTCTCGGCAAAATGCTTCCGCGCACTTGAAAACAATACTTTGGACTGCCATTTAGCCAACCAACGGATAGCTGATGTCCGTGCATAAGCTGCGCAAGCGGTCTAAAGTTGGTTTCACTTCGATTGCCGGACCCTGTACAGCTCACTCCCTAGAGTGGTTAATCGGTCATTTCAACATACTGGATGTAAAGCATTACTATAGAGTCTTTAGTGCTCTTGAACTTTGAAATTAAATGGGGGAAAATAAAAAGTCACCATTTTCACATCTAATGCAAAATTTTATAGTGGCAAGACTAAACAGTTGAAAATAAGAATAAATTATAACAGCTGAGGAAATGAGTCAAGATTTCATCGAATCATTCACCACCCTACTCACCACTCACGCTGCAATCAAGAATGATAAGGGGGGATCTTCGGCTGTCACGTCATGGGGCACACGTTTTTACTAGGGGGGCGACCGCTATTAGGAAAAACTTTTTCTAGTATTTGATGTTCATACACGGAGAGTCGAACCTACGCAATAGTCATGCTCGAATTCATTCTACTATGGGGGCTAGCTTAGATGTTTTATCAATAAGACATGTTTTTTTTTTGTAATTTTATAAAAAAGCTGAAGTGTAATAAGGTTTGCAATGTAAATATGCGCCTGCAAATATTACACCAGAAAAAATTCAAAGAAAATTTTGCCTTTTCTTGCCATAAGGGTCATTATTTGAGAGCGAAATGAAACCAACTCGGAATGAAATTACTAAGTCTTTATAGTAAAAACTTCAATACTTGAATGCGTATTCACAGGTAGAATTTTTTTCTACAGCCTATGTTTCAAATATCAACACTAACTTACCGGTATGTAACAGGGGTAACACTCCCATTTTCACCTTTCCTAGTACGGAGTACTTCAGAGGATGAGAGGAAGTGATGGCTTTTATTTTACTGTCTGAAAATAGCTCAGTAAGGGTAGATAATTGGAGGGTATCCAATAAAAGGTCCTTTTCGGATCATCGGATCCACCCTTAACGTATCGAAATCCTTTAAGCACCAACTGGAAGAGGTTAAAAAATGCAGTAAACAAGGAGAGATTCCTATCTCTCAAATCACTCTCACGAAAAACCATGAGAGTAGGGTCATAACACTGAAAAAGGCATTTAGTAGGGCCTACAAAACGTCCTGCCCCATAAAATTTTGCAAAAAAACTCACCCTCCTTGGTGGAGCAGTGAGCTCTTAAGTCTAAGGGAAAAATCTAGATCAACGTTTAACCTTAGCTACTCGACGGGAAATTGGGAATTGTACAGAGAAAGTCGGAGACAGTACAAGAAGGGAATAAGGGCCACCAAAAAAGAGAGCTGGAGGGAATTTTGTTCGTCAATTAAATCTACCAGGGATTCTGCTAGGCTCAGCCGTGTTCTTTCCAAAGACCATTCAATGGCTTCTTGGATTAAGAAACCTGATGGAACTTGGACTGCTACGGTAGAAGAATCGCTAGAACTTCTGCTAAACAGGCATTTTCCGGGATGCAGCTGGAAAGAAAATCGTAAAAGCCTATAAAAGCTGAAATAGTAAATAAATATTTTCCCAGTTCTCCTTAAGATATGCAACATCTTTTATGCATTCGTTCATAGGAACCCACACAGCGACTGTACAAAGCTGCTGCCTGTGCCTGTAATTGCATTTTTTAATGGCTGAGTTTGAGGTTTGTCTGTATTTAACTAGGTAGGTATGTAAGTAGGTGAAATGGTTGAAGTGCCAGTCTGGAATTCCTCAAGTAACACTAAAGCGCCATTTTGATACTATTCTAAGACCTCTAATAAGCAAATATCTACAGCTTGCGGCGTCCCCGTGTGAACGAATCTAGTGGTTTTAGCCCCTCTTGAAGCCGCATTAACTTCCTTGCAGCAAAGCAGGGACGAGATCCCTGTCTCTGGATCTCCAAGTCTTTCCACCTCTAGCGCAGTGATAATTGATTCCACTCTGATGTGATTAAAAACACTTTCTATATCTATGAAGGACGCCAAAGTGAATTGTTTGCCTTCCAGAGATTTTCCCATAGCGCCTATAACCTCGTGTAAGGCTGATTCCGCGGATTTCCCTTTCAGGTAAGCATGTTGCGCTGGAGATAATTTAGATTCGAAGTGCTCTCGGATATGATAATCAATCAATCTTTTAAACACCTTTAAGATAAATGAGGTAATACTTATAGGCCTAAAGTCCTTGGCAGTGCTTAACTACTTTCTCATAATTTTTTTGTGTCCGATTTGGCAGGTAAGTGGCTATTAGTAATAAAAATCTTCGCGAAATAAAAGTCTCCCATAAACCTTTTCAAATTTTGACTTTTTTGAGACTTTTAAACAACTTTACTCAAATACGTAATTTTACTGCTTTTTTGTTGATTTTTTTTAATTTTTTTGCAAGCATATTTATTACTTATAGCCAAAGCTGTCAACCGTAGGGCCCTGATTTGAGGTATGCCTACAAATAGTAGCTCAAACCGCTATGTGTTTGATTGTAACTTCTTGAAATGATGCGATCAATGAAAGTTCGCCCAAATGTATGCCTCATTTTGCGCTTCGACTATCGATGCTGTAGCATAACAAAAAATGCATATAATTTTTCTACAGTGTTCGATAGCAGCGATAGTAGTGCTGATTTTTATTAATTTTTGCAAAAATAATAACGCCACGGCTATGCAAAATTTCATACGCATAGAAGATTTAGGTCCGCTTAGACTGGCAGATGGCACTTATCGCATTAGGCTGGAACTGGAAGACATAGTTAAGAAAGAAACTATAATAAGATTTATTAAGTCTCAACGATTTAGATGGCTGGGACATGTGGCTAGAATGTGAAGAGAGATATCATCGAGAAAGGCACTAGATCTTCGCCCAATTCGGGAATAGAAAGAAAAAGGGGACGCCCGAGGAAAAGGTGGCTAGAAGATGTGGAAGCCGATTTTAAGAAAATGCGCGTGCAATGTTGGAGGAAAGTGTCTGTAAATCGAGATGGATGGCAAGAAGCTGTGAAAGAAGCCATGGTTCACCAAGGATTGTGACGCTAAGAAGAAGAAGGAGAAAAAGACGAAGAAGACTCAGACAATTTTTTTTATAGAAATATGCATTGAGCGGTGGTTTTAATTTGATTCAGTCTCAAATACTCCGGCTCTACGCTGCGTTAAACTATTTAATCGCTTATGGTTGACATACTTTGTTCGGCTGCGGTTCATCCACACGCAGAATATTTTCAAAATAAACGATTTTTTACACACTTTGGCTTTGCTTCAATCAAATGCCAATCAAATTGACATTTTTCTACCTAATTCTTCCTGCTTTTTTACTCGTACTTTATGGTAGTTACTTCCCGCAATCTTTTGCCACATGCCTGATTGGGCAACAACAAATTGTAGCGTTAGCAACGGGGGAACAAACATACATACAAACACGCGCAGATTGGACTGCCGGCAGCACTTTCATGGTGTCCCACGTCAAGACGCATTGTGTGTATCAAATTCCATTACTGGCTGTCAAAGTCATTCGAACTTTGATGGCGGCGAAAATGCGTTAAAAAGTTGACAGCGCCATTGCGTTCGGGTTGAGTCTCCCGGGGCGGTCCTAAGGCAATAGAAATTGGTTGCCACACGCCTTACAAACGGCAAAGAATCAGCAGCATTTAAATAGAAATCAAAATCGCAAGTTGGCGCTGGGCAAACTTAGGAGTCAGTGCTAGTGTGTGTATGTGTGTGGAAGCGGAAATCAGTCAGTAAGTCAGTGAGCAGGGAATGGCGTTAATGGAGAAATGCTACGCAAAGTTTAAATCCTTTGAGGCATAACAAATATCGGCAAATGCAATAAATGTGGCACACAATACAATTTGCTATGCTGACACGAAATTGTTGATTGCGAAATGTTGGTGCACGAATACAGAGAAGAGAAACAAATATGCGCATACATAAATTAAAAGGATTCCTGGAATTAGATTTAGATTTTTTTTTAATAAAAAAACTACTTTAGTGAAGTCGAAGCTCGACGAGAAAACGTTGGTCGAAAAATTGTTCGATATATCAGAAAAAAATATAAATAAAAAATATTACAGCGTCTCTTAAGGGCAACTTTTAATCACAATTTGTAGAAAACAAATTTTTCTTAATATTTTGAAATTAAAATCTTTCGTGAATACACAGCTAAGCTTTTGTACTGCCATTGTTGCTGTTATAGATTATATAGCCTTTTTAGCAGCTATTGAACGATTGATCCGCCAACAAATTCGTTTCGCTCAATAATGCCAGCTCACTTATCTCGAAACCTCTTTTTACTGCTCTGGCTGGAAAAAAACTATTTATCAGGTAGGTAGGTAGGGTGGTGGAATGCTTGAAGTACCACTCTCGAACTCATGAAGTAGAACTAAAACCTCGTTGTGTTAGCATTATGAGACCTCCTGTCGAATAAATGATCACCCAGTGAGCTTAATCGGCTAGCTGCCAAATCCGGACATTTACGGAGAAAGTGCTTAACAGTCATCTCCTTCCCTGAAAGGTTCCCACAGCTTCGAAATAGCACATGAAGGAAATGCAGTTCCATCTTTTCTGTTCTTTCTTTAGAAATAAGTTGTGCAATTCGCCTTTAACAACAGTTAGGGAGATGCCGATGACCGGGTAGGCGGTCTTTGATTCCAATTCCGTTCACTTCCTGGTAAGCTCATCAGCACTATGTCCTGGAACCTAGATCAGGGAAATGTTACCTGTACGCCCAAGAGATTTGGTCTCCTCCTTGGAGCCGTCAAGGAAGACAGATGTACCAGCTTCGGTACAGATTTTCCTCTCGTTCCTATCCTGCCTACTTCGAAAGATTGTCCTGGCACGATCCGCAATCCCTCCCATAGGTTAGGTTAAATGGCAGCCCTAGCTTAGGGCACACTTGGACCAATATTCAAAAATTCGTCCGTTGTGATGCCATACAGGAGAGAGAAGAAAGTAAGAGGGAAGGAAGAAGGAGCCTTGGGATTAGAGACGACGATGACTATGCATTTACGACGACGCCGACGGTGGCTGATTTACGTTCGTAATTAGCCGCAACAAGCTACTGATGAGCTTCACCAAATTTGTGATATTTAGAGCCACTATATTCGCAGGCGTAGCGAAAAAATGGGAGCCCAGATGTGTAGATCTTTGCCAGACGAGAGCAGGGCAGTTGAAAAGAAGGTGTTGAGATGATTCCATCACGCCCTCACGACAGCTGCTGCAGAACGGACTTGAGCCAATCTTAAGTCGCACCGCATGAACACCTAACGGACAGTGTCCGGGAAGGATACCCACCAAATTCGAGAGCTGGGGCTTTGTTAGCGTTGAGGAGTTCCCTCGAGCGTCACCGATCTACTCGTGGCCAGAAGGATAGCGCGACCTTGCACGTTTGCGCACTAGCCCAGCCCTCGATGCCTTCACACGAGGCCCATCTTTCCAGGAGTAAACCACAGGTTCTTGGGGTTCCCCAGTTTCCCTCTATGCCGCTGTGTGCGGGAACCCAAATGAGCCTGATGTCGAAGTATACGGATGCAATCGAGAGAGAAGCCAGACATTCCCCGATCAATCTCGGACGCAGAAACAACGAACCTAAGACCCTAATTGCCGATTAGCCATCGGAGTAAATATTTACTTCCTTAACGCTAATTACCGAAGTAAGCAATCAATCCACTGCATCCTTAATTGCGGATACCTCCGCTTGGAAAACACTACAGTCGTCCGGAAGCCTGCATTTGTGTTTGATGGGGAGCTCCTTACAGTTTACTTCCCATCAGCCCTTCCATCCAACTTCGAGCCATCCGTGAACATGTTTGCCATGCCTTGCCGCCAAATGTTGCACCCCGCCCACTCATCCCTTGAGGGAATATGAGTGGAAAAAGGTCCGTTCGGATCTAGCGTGGGTGTACAATGATCCAGCACCATGGAGATGAACTCAACATTTTTAAGAATGCTAGAATGTCCGTGCCATAGAGTGAGTAAATATTTTTTCAAATTTATTTGCCATGCACTTCTGTAGACCCACCAGCGTCACGTTGCAAGCTGAGTAAACCTAAGGTGAATGCATACGTGTACAACCTGTGAGCTGAGTATGGAGCTGGGTATTTGTAAAGGGCATTTAATTTTACTCAAAAATAAAAACATTTGATTAAGAAGTCATTAAAATGCTTCAGTCGAGTGTAAATGTTTTAAGCGACCTTTTGTTTTCGTTTCGTATGCACAACTAATTTCTTTAGTTTAACTTTTTCATTCGTTTTACAAGTAAACTCCTTTTTCCATAAGTAATTTGTTTTTCGCTTATACTTAACTTATTTTTTTAATTCGACAAGAAAAGTGATCGGACTGGACCTTTCACAAAAATCCACTCCCCTAAAAAGAAACTTGCATCTTTGAACCTGTGCAAATGTCCTTTGATGTGCGCTGAAAGGCTGGCGAAAATTAACGGCCACATAAAGTACGAGCAAATAAAAGAGAAACCAGCACAAAACGACAGTGAAAAGAGAAATGACAAACCGTTTTGGATTTCACAGCCACATATGAATGAATGAATAATCCGCACACATGACGAGCGAGGCGTGCACCGGCAACAAGAAGAAGTTGAATAATGAGAAGCAACAAATTTTTAAATTACATGCAGGACATGCGGACGGACATGCTAGACATACAAGAGCAAGTAAACAGGTGAAGGTGGACAAGTGATTTCAAGCCTATTTTTGAGGGCTCAAGTGCAAGGGCCTTTTGTTTGTGTACTTCTCGTTTTTGCTATTTTTTTTCTCAATAAATACCCGTTAGCATACACAAGTGTACGTATGTATGCGTGTACGTGAGCGAGTTACATATTTGTACGCGGACGGCCAAACCGTTAAACAGCGAAAATCTGCTGCATATGTAAAAATTAATACCAAAGGAAATGAAAATGAGCCGCGCTGTGGAGAGAGGCTGTGTGGCAAAAGCTTTTCGTTGCACGGCAGTAGAGCGAAGAAGTCACGTTGATTACATTACTGGACGTTGGAAAATGTGCAAAATATAAAACATACATACATATAAGTATGTAAGTAATGAGTAGTAGGGTATGATGAAAGAGAGAAAAGTAAGAATGAATAAATAAAATTTGGAGCTGTTGAATGCATTAAGGCAAGCTTGTTACGCCAGCTATTGCAATGAGGAGGATGAGAATGTATTCTTAAATATACATATATATGCACTCATAGCGGGTGTTTTTTTAAGAGGTTAAGAGTTTAAAATGATAATAAATAACAGAAATATGTATTACTGGAATGAATTTTGATTCATTACAGGGTCCGGCAATCGAAGTGGAACGAACTTCAGACCGCTCGCCCAGCGGATGCACGGGCATCACCTGTCTGTTAGTTGGCTAA